>OX387432.1:35996806-36021094 GCA_947563755.1 Lochmaea crataegi | reverse complement strand
GGGAGAAAGCTTTGGTCGAAGATGTAAAAAAGTTTTTGAAAGAAAATTTGGTAGTAAATTTAGAAAATTGGACAAAATTTTGATCAAAAATTGGAAACATAGGACACATTTTTAGTCGAAAATACAAAAAAATTGTGGATGCTGAATTTGGGGACAATTTACGAAGAAATTAGACCAATTTAGGTGAAAAACCTAAGAAATAAGACAGAATTTTGGCCAAAAATGGGACAGAATTTTGGTCCAAAATTCCAGAAATTGACAAAATTTTAGTGGACAATTAAAAAAAAATGTGACCAACCTTTGATCGAAGATGGGAAAGATTTTTAGTCGAAAATGCGAAAAATTTGGCAAAATTTTGGTTAAAGATTAGAAATAGTTTTTGGTTGAAAATTTTGGTCGAAAATGAGAAAAAATGGGACAAGGTTTGGTCGGAAATTCAAAAAAATGATGAAATTTTGGTCGAAAATAAAAAAAAATGGGAGAAAGCTTTGGTCGAAGATGTGAAAAAGTTTTTGAAAGAAAATTTGGTAGTAAATTTAGAAAATTGGACAAAATTTTGATCAAAAATTCGAAACATAGGACACATTTCTAGTCGAAAATACAAAAAAATTGTGGATGCTGAATTTTGGACACTTTACGAAGAAATTAGACCAATTTAGGTGAAAAACCTAAGAAATAAGACAGAATTTTGGCCAAAAATGCGAAAAATGGGACAGAATTTTTGTCGAAAATTCCAGAAATTGACAAAATTTTAGTCGACAATTTAAAAAAAATGTGACCAACCTTTGATCGAAGATGGGAAGATTTTTAGTCGAAAATGCGAAAAATTTGGGAAAATTTTGGTTAAAGATTAGAAATAGTTTTTGGTTGAAAATTTTGGTCGAAAATGAGAAAAAATGGGAGAAGGTTTGGTCGGAAATTCAAAAAAAGGATGAAATTTTGGTCGAAAATAAAAAAAATGGGAGAAAGCTTTGGTCGAAGATATAAAAACGTTTTTGAAAGAGAATTTGGTAGTAAATTTAGAAAATAGGCAAAATTTTGATCAAAAATTCGAAACATAGGACACATTTTTAGTCGAAAATACAAAAAAATTGTGGATGCTGAATTTTGGACACTTTACGAAGAAATTAGACCAATTTAGGTGAAAAACCTAAGAAATAAGACAGAATTTTGGCCAAAAATGCGAAAAATGGGACAGAATTTTTTACGAAAATTCCAGAAATTGACAAAAATTTTAGTCGACAATTTAAAAAAAAATGTGACCAACCTTTGGGACAATGCTTTGGTCGAAAATGTAAAAAGGTTTTTGAAAAAAAATTTGTTAGTAAATTTAGAAAATAGGACAAAATTACGAAAAAATATGACCAATTTAGGTAAAGAGCCTAAGAAATAAGGCAGAATTTTTGCCAAAAATGCGAAAAATTTATTAATTTAGTCGAAAACGCGAAAAGTGGGACAGAATTTTGGTCGAAAATTCGAGAAAATAGACAAAATTTTAGTCATCAATTTAAAAAAAATGGGACATTGCTTTGGTCGAGAATTTAAAAAAAAGGAAAATATTATTATCAAAAACGCGGGAGATGGGGCAGAATTTAGTCGAAAATGCGAAAATTTGACAAAATTTTGGTTAAATATTAGAAAAAGTTTTTGATTGAAAATTTTGGTCGAAAATGCGAAAAAAATGGGACAAAGCTTTGGTTGAAGATGTAAAAAATTTGGAGACAAAATTCTGGACTAAAACTTGAAAAATGAGTCCAAATTTTAAGCAACAATTCAAAAAAATTGGGCAAAGCTTTGATCGAGGATGCGAAAAAGATATTGAAAGAAATGTCGGTCTAAAATTTGAAAAATAGAACAAAATTTTGTCCAAAAATGCGAAAAATGGAAAAAAAATTCAGTCGAAAATACAAAAAAAAATTTGGATACTAAATTTTGGTCGAATTGCGAAAAAATATGACCAAAAAATAGTTCACCTTTAGAACCCCCACTATACCAACGACGGTTTACCTACCTCACCCTGTATATATAGGTGGTTGATAAACAAAAATCGTAACTCAATAATTGAGAAATTCAACTGTTTTACGCCACTGAAATTATCCTCTATTAGGGGTCATCCATAAATTACGTCACACGTTAAAGGGGGGAGGATATCACCGTAATTTGACATTGTGTGACTAGGGATAGTGGGGGGAGGGGGGGGGGGGGGTCAAAAGCTAAAATACACACTAAAATATTGGAATTTAGATTATTTAATAAAAATAGGAAAAAAATGAAAATATTATTTTTCTTTTGATTACTCCTAAATACATCAGGGGGGGGAGGGGGTTATAAAAATGTGACAACCTGTAAAAAAGTCCTAAAATTCGAGTGACGTAATTTATGAATGGCCCCTTAGTAGTAATCTTCAAATAAACTATATATAATGGAAAATTTAGAACAACTTTTAAAAAAGTGAACTTATCAATTTTGTATTATATTTCTGAAAATTACACTGTATATAGGTTATCAGTATGCCATAATACATCCGGTGATGTAATAAAAAAAAATTATCATGTATTTTAGTAGATATATTGCATTTTTTTATAATATTGTTAATACAAAAGATAATACATATAAATAACATAATTATTGGGGGGGGAAGGGTTTAATTACTTTTTTTGTATTTATAATTATTAAAATTATAGAAATACTTTTAATTTAATACTTAGACAGGCTTCACCCCATCCCATCGACAACCTTTCCATAATTAGATTTAGATCAATTGCGACCCGTTTATTTGTGCTGGTTTTTAGTTCTAGACTAACTTTTTTAATTTTACACATTCTAATTTATTATTATCATTAATTTTCCAAACAAAAGACGCATTTTTCGTTAAGCAATCTCCAAAAATAACCAATAAACGTTAATCCTATTTAAATGTTGGGATGTATTTCTACTCATTTTACCAAAAACAAAACAAAGTTTTTGTTTACAAAATATAAATGCGTAGGAAGTACACGCACTCCACTACGTTTTGGTAACGATCAGAACTGAATTCAGCAACATTGCCATTGATGTGAAGGTCGATGGAGGCCCAGTTTGGATCACTTTTCTAGCCTATCTCAACATTAACTTACACACAATTTTTAGTACGGTATCTTAGCGATGCCAAAAATTGCTAATAATTTGGTCAAGTCAATAATTTTTAAAAATGAATTATTACAGTTTCCTGTAAAATTGTCGTATTTAGTAAAGCGTTTTACCAATAGATATCGAAGAATAAAAATATATTATTCCAAGCGTTGGAATAATATATTTTTATTCATTTGCATTTGAATTTTTCAATTATTGAGTTACGATTTTTGTTTATCAATAAAAGTATACCAGCTATATATACAGGGTGAGGTAGGTAAACCGTCGTTGGTATAGTGGGGGTTCTAAAGGTGAACTATTTTTTGGTCCTATTTTTTCGCTATTCGACCAAAATTTAGTATCCAAATTTTTTTTGTATTTTCGACTGAATTTTTTTTCCATTTTTCGCATTTTTGGACAAAATTTTGTTCTATTTTTCAAATTTTAGACCGACATTTTCTTTCAATATCTTTTTCGCATCCTCGATCAAAGCTTTGCCCAATTTTTTTGAATTGTTGCTTAAAATTTGGACTCATTTTTTAAGTTTTAGTCCAGAATTTTGTCTCCAAATTTTTTACATCTTCGACCAAAGCTTTGTCCCATTTTTTTCGCATTTTCGACCAAAATTTTCAATCAAAAACTTTTTCTAATATTCAACCAAAATTTTGTCAAATTTTTCACATTTTCGACTAAATTCTGCCCCATCTCTCGCGTTTTTGATAATAATATTTTCCTTTTTTTTTAAATTCTCGACCAAAGCAATGTCCCATTTTTTTTTAAATTGATGACTAAAATTTTGTCTATTTTCTCGAATTTTCGACCAAAATTCTGTCCCACCGACTAAATTAATCAATTTTTCGCATTTCTGGCAAAAATTCTGCCTTATTTCTTAGGTTTTTTACCTAAATTGGTCTCATTTTTTCGTAATTTGATCAAAATTCAGCATCCACAATTGTTTTTTATTTTCGACTAAAAATGTGTCATATTTTTCGAAATTTTGTCCTATTTTCTAAATTTACTAACAAATTTTTTTTCAATAACCTTTTAACATTTTCGACCAAAGCATTGTCCCATTTTGCCTCAAAATGTTTTCGCATCTTCGACCAAAGGTTGGTCACATTTTTTTGATTTTCGACTACAACTTTGTCTTCTTTTTCGAATGTTCGACGAAAATTCTGTCCCACTTTTCGTATATTCGACTAAATGTGTCCCATTTTTCGCATTTTTGGCCAAAATTCTGTCTTATTTCTTAGGTTTTTTACCTAAATTGTTCTAATTTTGTTTGTAATTTGACCAAAATTCAGCATCCACAATTTTTTTGTATTTTCGACTAAAAATGTGTCATATTTTTCAAATTTTGATCAAAATTTTGTCCTTTTTTCTAAATTTACTACCAAATTTTCTTTAAAAAACGTTTTTTTATTTTAGTTCAAAATTTCATCCTTTTTTTGAATTTCCGACCAAACCTAGTCCCATATTTTCGCATTTTCGACCAAAATTTTCAATCAAAAACTTTTCCTAATATTTAACCAAAATTTTGACAAATTTTTCGCATTTCCGACGAAATTCTGTCCCATCTCTCGCGTTTTTGATAAAAATATTTTCCTTTTTTTTTGAAATTCTCGACCAAAATTTTGTCTCAAAACGTTTTCGCATCCTCGACCAAAGCTTTGTCCCATTTTTTTGAATTGTTGACTAAAATTTTGTCTATTTTTTCGAACTTTCGACCAAAATTCTGTCCCACCGACTAAATTAATTAATTTTTCGCATTTTTGGCAAAAATTCTGTCTTGTTTCTTAGGTTTTTTACCTAAATTGGTCTCATTTTTTCGTAATTTTATCAAAATTCAGCATCCACAATTGTTTTTTATTTTCGACTAAAAATGTGTCATATTTTTCGAAATTTTGTCCTATTTTCTAAATTTACTAACAAATTTTTTTTCAATAACCTTTTAACATTTTCGACCAAAGCATTATCCCAATTTGCCTCATAAAGTTTTCGCATCTTCGACCAAAAGTTGGTCACATTTTTTTTTAAATTGTCGACTAAAATTTTGTCAATTTCTGGAATTTTCGACCAAAATTCTGTCCCATCTTTCGCATTTTTGGCCAAAATTCTGTCTTATTTCTTAGGTTTTTCACCTAAATTGGTCTAATTTCTTCGTAAATTGTCCAAAATTCAGCATCCACAATTTTCTTGTATTTTCGACTAAAAATGTGTCCTATGTTTCAAATTTTTTATCAAAATTTTGCCCTATTTTCTAAATTTACTACCAAATTCTCTTTCAGAAACGTTTTTACATCTTCGACCAAAACTTTGTCCCGTTTTTTTTATTTTAGTCCAAAATTTCATCCCTTTTTTGAATTTCCGACCAAACCTAGTTCCATATTTTCGCATTTTCGACCAAAATTTTCAATCAAAAACTTTTTCTTATCCTTAACCAAAATTTTTTCATATTTTACGCATTTCCGACGAAATTCTGTCCCATCTCTCGCGTTTTTGATAAAAATATTTTCCTTTTTTTTTAAATTCTCGACCAAAATTTTGTCTAAAAACATTTTCGCATCCTCGACCAAAGCTTTGTCCCATTTTTTTTAAATTGTTGACTAAAATTTTGTCTATTTTTTCGAATTTTCGACCAAAATTCTGTCCCACCGACTAAATTAATCAATTTTTCGCATTTTTGGCAAAAATTCTGCCTTATTTCTTAGGTTTTTTACCTAAATTGGTCTCATTTTTCGTAATTTGATCAAAATTCAGCATCCACAATTGTTTTTTATTTTCGACTAAAAGTGTGACCAATTTTTCGAAATTTTGATCAAAATTTTGTCCTATTTTCTAAATTTACTACCAAATTTTCTTTCAAAAACCTTTTTACATTTTCGACCAAAGCATTGTCCCATTTTTCCTCAAAATGTTTTCGCATCTTCGACCAAAGGTTGGTCACATTTTTTTTTAAATTGTCGACTAAAATTTTGTCAATTTCTGGAATTTTCGACAAAAATTCTGTCCCATTTTTCGCATTTTTGGCCAAAATTC
Organism: Lochmaea crataegi; assembly: GCA_947563755.1. Classification (NCBI taxonomy): domain Eukaryota; kingdom Metazoa; phylum Arthropoda; class Insecta; order Coleoptera; family Chrysomelidae; genus Lochmaea; species Lochmaea crataegi. The sequence continues at coordinate 36,014,944 of OX387432.1, read as the reverse complement.
TGTCTTATTTCTTAGGTTTTTCACCTAAATTGGTCTAATTTCTTCGTAAAGTGTCCAAAATTCAGCATCCACAATTTTTTTGTATTTTCGACTAAAAATGTGTCCTATGTTTCGAATTTTTGACCAAAATTTTGCCTATTTTCTAAATTTACTACCAAATTCTCTTTCAAAAACGTTTTTATATCTTCGACCAAAGCTTTCTCCCATTTTTTTTATTTTCGACCAAAATTTCATCCTTTTTTTGAATTTCCGACCAAACCTTGTCCCATTTTTTCTCATTTTCGACCAAAATTTTCAACCAAAAACTATTTCTAATCTTTAACCAAAATTTTCCCAAATTTTTCGCATTTTCGACTAAAAATCTTTCCCATCTTCGATCAACGGTTGGTCACATTTTTTTTTAAATTGTCGACTAAAATTTTGTCAATTTCTGGAATTTTCGACAAAAATTCTGTCCCATTTTTCGCATTTTTGGCCAAAATTCTGTCTTATTTCTTAGGTTTTTCACCTAAATTGGTCTAATTTCTTCGTAAAGTGTCCGAAATTCAGCATCCACAATTTTTTTGGATTTTCGACTCAAAATGTGTCCTATGTTTCCAATTTTTTATCAAAATTTTGCCTATTTTCTAAATTTACTACCAAATTCTCTTTCAAAAACGTTTTTATATCTTCCACCAAAGCTTTCTCCCATTTTTTTTATTTTCGACCAAAATTTCATCCTTTTTTTGAATTTCCGACCAAACCTAGTCCCTTTTTTTCGCATTTTTGACCAAAATTTTCAATCAAAAACTATTTCTAATCTTTAACCAAAATTTTGTCAAATTTTTCGCATTTTCGACTAAAAATCTTTCCCATCTTCGATCAAAGGTTGGTCACATTTTTTTTTAAATTGTCGACTAAAATTTTGTCAATTTCTGGAATTTTCGACAAAAATTCTGTCCCATTTTTCGCATTTATGGCCAAAATTCTGTCTTATTTCTTAGGTTTTTCACCTAAATTGGTCTAATTTCTTCGTAAAGTGTCCGAAATTCAGCATCCACAATTTTTTGGTATTTTCGACTGAAAATGTGTCATATGCAAGCGTTGGAATAATATATTTTTATTCTTCGATATCTATTGGTAAAACGCTTTACTAAATACGACAATTTTACAGGAAACTGTAATAATTCATTTTTGTTTCAGGGCCCACGTGGCTTGTTGTCTCATTCGAATTTTGGTTTGTGACTTAGAGGTGAGATGTCGCTATTTTCGCAACTAAAACATTTCCGTAACTGGACGATATGTATAGTTGTTGATTATAGTCACATTTCAGTCCGGGATCAACTTTCGGACGATAACATATACCTTGTACTGATGAGGCGCAATACGCCGAAACCGGTCTACAAGTTATGTTGTACCTTCTAGTTGCAAACCAGAATGGTTAGTTTAAATCTTGTAGATTTACCAACCCCGTTTGACTTAGAAGTGTAATTCAATGTCTGTCGGGGCATGTAGCACGGGAAGTAGTCGTTTCTTCGTCGTTGAACGGTCACTGTTTTTGAAAAATTATTTTTCAAACTTTGTCAAAGCGTTGGAATAATATATTTTTATTCTTCGATATCTATAATTTTTCTTTAAAAATGTTTAAAAAAAGTTAATTGTTGATAGATGTCGAAGATAATAACTTCACTAAGAAGCAACAACTACTTCTCGGGCTGTATGCCCCGACAGCTTAACGCGGTTGGTATATCTGCAAGATATAACCAACCTTTCTGGTTTGTAATTAGAGGGGACAACATCACTTGTAGACCGGTTTCGGCGTATTTACGCCACAACAGTACAAGGTAGATATTCTCCGTCCAGAAGCTTTGAGAGCATCACTGCCGAGCATAAAATGTATTTCACTTTAAATAAAACTAATCAGGGAGTCAGAGGTCCAGAAGGCGATGAAAGTTATAATGTTTGATGGATGCTACTTGTCATAGTTGTCATAGAGCACTATAGTGGAAAAAGTGTAAAATTTAAAAGTTTCAACTGGATAAAATCTAATGGCCTCATTGCAAATGTCAATTATTCATCAAGGTATATTATTAAAACGATTTTTTTTGTTGATGTATTTTTTTATCAACGCCTGGCCTATTTTTATAATATTAGCCAAATGAAACACCTATAGTCAATATACTTAGCGTGGAAAAAAAACCTATTTTTTTCAAGTCATTGAACTCTAATTGTACGTACTTATTTACTATCTCCGAGTTACGATATCAATTAAATCATCTTCACAAAATTAATTTCGATATTTTCATTATTCCCTCCAAAAAAAAAATAATAAATTGATTTTTGTAGCTCAGTATAGATAAAATTAAATATTCATTTTTATTTTCCCTTCCCCTTCCTAAAAACCGACGATATTTTTTAATCTTTATCTGATTTGTTGTATAATGTTAAAGTTACAAGAAAGAGTTCGTAGAAATCTTGTTGATTTGAGCTGAACATAAAAATTCAAGAGGGTGGTCCACCAAGCGGAACTATAAGTCTCTACATAACAGTAAATCTGAACACACCGATTACTGTTTCTTATTTATTAATATTACAGGGTTCTACAAAAATGCCCATATTTATAAACAAAATCAAGGTCAAGAGAGATAGGATAGAGGGAGATGGGAGAGAGAAAGAAAGATGAGAGACAGGGAGAAAGAAGGCAGAAGCATATATGGAAGAAAGAGATAGAGAGAGGGAGAGATGGGAGAGCGAGAGAGAAGGAAAAGAAAGAGAGAAAGACGGGAAAGAAAGAGAGTGTATTGCGTGTGAGTATAATCATTATTTCAAACTGTCAGTAATGATCGCGACCCTCGGAATTTTGTAACGCATTTTTTTCTTATTAGAAAGCCCCCCATTGCTCACAGAACATTTTAAAAGAAAAAAAATTCACTCTTGGAAGAGAAAATTGCTATTAAAAGAACTAAAAATCCGCCATTTTTTTTTTCAATTACTGACAAGTATTGACCATATTTCAAAATTTTGACAATTATTGACCATTTTTAACAATTATTGTCGATTTTTTACAGTTTTTGACAATTATTAACCATTTTTGAACATTTCTTCAAAATTATTAACCATTTTTCAAAATTTTTGACATTTTTTGACAATTTTTGAAAATTATTGACCATTTTTGACAGTTATTGACAGATATTGTACATTTTTCAAAATTTTTGACTATTTTAGACAATTATTGACCATTTTTGACAAGTTTTCAAAATGTGACCATTTTTCAAAATTATTGACCATTTCTGACAGTTTTTGACAATTATTAACAATTATTGACCATTTTTGACAATTTTTCAAAATAATCGACCATTTTTCACAATTATTTACCATGTTTCAAAAATTTTGACAATTTTTGACCATTTTTCAAAATTTTTACAATTATTGACCATTTTTGACAATTATTGGCGTTTTTATAGTTTTTGACAATTATTGACCATTTTTGGCCATTTTTGACCATTTTTGACCATTTTTCAAAATTATTAACCATTTTTGACATTTTTTGACAATTTTTGAAAATTATTGACCATTTTTGACAATTATTGACCATTTTTGACAATTATTGACTATTTTAGACAGTTTTTGACAATTATTGACCATTTTTGACAAGTTTTCATACTTTTTGACCATTTTTCAAAATTATTGACCATTTCTGACAATTTTTGACAATTATAACAATTATTAACCATTTTTGACAGTTTTTGACAATTATTGACCATTTTTGTCAATTTTTCAAAATAAACGACCATTTTTGATAATTATTTACCATGTTTCAAAAATTTTGACAATTTTTCAAAATTTTTACAATTATTGACCATTTTTGACAATTATTGGCGATTTTTTACAGTTTTTGACAATTATTGACCATTTTTAACCATTTTTCAAAATTATTAACCATTTTTCAAAATTTTTGACACTTTTTGACAATTTTTGAAAATTATTGACCATTTTTGACAGTTATTGACAGATATTGACCATTTTTCAAAATTTTTGACTATTTTAGACAGTTTTTGACAATTATTGACCATTTTTGACAAGTTTTCAAAATTTTTGACCATTTTTCAAAATTATTGACCATTTCTGACAGTTTTTGACGATTATTAACAATTATTGACAATTTTTGACAATTATTGACCATTTTTGACAATTTTTCGAAATTTTTGACCATTTTTCAAAATGATCGACCATTTTTGACAATTTTTCAAAATTTTTGACCATAAAACAAATACAGAATTAATAATATCTAATATTTTAGGTTATTTTCCATGAAATGAACGAAAAGATGATTGCTTCCGAACTGGTCAAGTCTTTACCTACAAGAAGAAAGTCAGTTGTCTGACCATACGTCACATAAAATTTATCGCACCTTTGAATGAAGCTTTCTAATTGGATTGAATTTCCACTAAAAGTAGAAAAAAATTCTGCTAACGCTTCGACTGCTTGAATAGTGGAAGTATTTCTATTTTCGAGTGCCATTTCACTTATATTTTTTACTAAATCGTCTATATCTACTGACATATATATAGAATTTTCTTTTGTTGGAAAATCTCTTGAATTTAAAATATTGTCCAAGAAAAGTAATTTCCAAAATACAAATAAGAAAGGAGAGAGAAAAGAAATGAATACTTTGTTTTTTCCTGGTTTCTTCAAGACAAATGGTTAAGACCAACGGCTACTGCTGCAACCTTCTTGAATCCTACTGACTGCGCCAATTTTATCTTTCCGCTTTGGAAAGAGGTTTTTAAAAACTTTTATCATTACTTCAATCGACTATTACAATAATAAGTGTGAATCGTTAAGCGTCGCAAATAGAAGAGCCCTGTTCCTATCTGCTTGCTTCTTTATATGTGAAATTAGGTCATTATTATCTAATGTGGACTTTCTATTTGATAATGACTTATTGTTCACATAATTCTATTAGTAAATTGGAATGATTCGTAACTCCCAACTTATGTATTATACATTTTTGTAAGCCTCTTGTAGAGGAGAATCCAACAATGCAATAATGTATAGGGTTTTCAAATTTAAAATAATTGGGAGTGGTGACCATAGGGGGAGGGGGTTAAACTTATAACGTCTTCATATGAGCAAAAAGAAGTCCCCCTTTATATGATTTTTGACGCGTTTTTTCGACGCCTTCAGAATTTTGTGGGGTGGAAAGTTTGTTGAGAACAGTTTTAGGAACCCAAAATGCAAGTAATAATATACTGGGTATGTCGATTTTCCGAAGTGAAGCCCCTATTATGACTGGACTAACAAATTAGGTCCTATTAATAAGAAGTAATAAAACAAATACAGAATTAACAATATCTAATATTTTAGGTTATTTTCCATGAAATGAACGAAAAGATGATTGCTTCCGAACTGGTCAAGTCTTTACCTACAAGAAGAAAGTCAGTTGTCTGACCATACGTCACATAAAATTTATCGCACCTTTGAATGAAGCTTTCTAATTGGATTGAATTTCCACTAAAAGTAGGAAAAAATTCTGCTAACGCTTCGGCTGCTTGAATAGTGGAAGTATTTCTATTTTCGAGTGCCATTTCACTTATATTTTTTACTAAATCGTCTATATCTACTGACATATATATAGAATTTTCTTTTGTTGGAAAATCTCTTGAATTTAAAATATTGTCCAAGAAAAGTAATTTCCAAAATACAAATAAGAAAGGAGAGAGAAAAGAAAGGAATACTTTGTTTTTTCCTGGTTTCTTCAAGACAAATGGTCAAGACCAACGGCTACTGCTGCAACCTTCTTGAATCCTACTGACTGCGCCAATTTTATCTTTCCGGTTTGGAAAGAGGTTTTTAAACTTTACTTCAATCGATTATTACAATAATAAGTGTGAATCGTTAGACGTCGCAAATAGAAGAGCCCTGTTCCTATCTACTTGCTTCTTTATATGTGAAATTAGGTCATTATTATCTAATGTGGACATTCTATTTTATAATGTCTTAATGTTCACATAATTCTAAAATTGGAATGATTCGTAACTCCCAACTTATGTATTATACATTTTTGTAAGCCTCTTGTAGAGGAGAATCCAACAATGCAATAATTTATAGGGTGTTCAAATTTAAAAAAATTGGGAGTGGTGACCATAGGGGGGGGGGAGGGTTAAAGTTATAACGTCTACATATGAGCAAAAAGACGTCCCCCTTTATATGATTTTTGACGCGTTTTTTCGATGCCTTCAGAATTTTGTGGGGTGGAAAGTTTGTTGAGAACAGTTTTAGGAACCCAAAATACAAGTAATAATATACTGGGTATGTCGATTTTCCGAAGTGAAGCCCCTATTATGACTGGACTAACAAATTAGGTCCTATTAATAAGAAGTAATAAAACAAATACAGAATTAACAATATCTAATATTTTAGGTTATTTTCCATGAAATGAACGAAAAGATGATTGCTTCCGAACTGGTCAAGTCTTTACCTACAAGAAGAAAATCAGTTGTCTGACCATTCGTCACATAAAATTTATCGCACCTTTGAATGAAGCTTTCTAATTGGATTGAATTTCCACTAAAAGTAGGAAAAAATTCTGCTAACGGTTCGGCTGCTTGAATTGTGGGAGTATTTCTATTTTCGAGTGCCATTTCACTTATATTTTTTTCTAAATCGTCTATACTGACATATATATAGAAGTTTCTTTTGTTGGAAAATCTCTTGAATTTAAAATATTGTCCCAGAAAAGTAATTTCCAAAATACAAATAAGAAAGGAGAGAGAAAAGAAAGGAATACTTTGTTTTTTCCTGGTTTCTTCAAGACAAATGGTTAAGACCAGCGGCTACTGCTGCAACCTTCTTGAATCCTACTGACTGCGCCAATTTTATCTTTCCGCTTTGGAAAGAGGTTTTTAAACTTTACTTCAATCGATTATTACAATAATAAGTGTGAATCGTTAGACGTCGCAAATAGAAGAGCCCTGTTCCTATCTACTTGCTTCTTTATATGTGAAATTAGGTCATTATTATCTAATGTGGACATTCTATTTTATAATGTCTTAATGTTCACATAATTCTATTAGTAAATTGGAATGATTCGTAACTCCCAACTTATGTATTATACATTTTTGTAAGCCTCTTGTAGAGGAGAATCCAACAATGCAATAATTTATAGGGTGTTCAAATTTAAAAAAATTGGGAGTGGTGACCATAGGGGGGGGAGGGTTAAAGTTATAACGTCTACATATGAGCAAAAAGACGTCCCCCTTTATATGATTTTTGACGCGTTTTTTCGATGCCTTCAGAATTTTGTGGGGTGGAAAGTTTGTTGAGAACAGTTTTAGGAACCCAAAATACAAGTAATAATATACTGGGTATGTCGATTTTCCGAAGTGAAGCCCCTATAATGACTGGACTAACAAATTAGGTCCTATTAATAAGAAGTAATAAAACAAATACAGAATTAACAATATCTAATATTTTAGGTTATTTTCCATGAAATGAACGAAAAGATGATTGCTTCCGAACTGGTCAAGTCTTTACCTACAAGAAGAAAGTCAGTTGTCTGACCATACGTCACATAAAATTTATCGCACCTTTGAATGAAGCTTTCTAATTGGATTGAATTTCCACTAAAAGTAGGAAAAAATTCTGCTAACGGTTCGGCTGCTTGAATTGTGGGAGTATTTCTATTTTCGAGTGCCATTTCACTTATATTTTTTTCTAAATCGTCTATACTGACATATATATAGAAGTTTCTTTTGTTGGAAAATCTCTTGAATTTAAAATATTGTCCCAGAAAAGTAATTTCCAAAATACAAATAAGAAAGGAGAGAGAAAAGAAAGGAATACTTTGTTTTTTCCTGGTTTCTTCAAGACAAATGGTTAAGACCAGCGGCTACTGCTGCAACCTTCTTGAATCCTACTGACTGCGCCAATTTTATCTTTCCGGTTTGGAAAGAGGTTTTTAAACTTTACTTCAATCGATTATTACAATAATAAGTGTGAATCGTTAGACGTCGCAAATAGAAGAGCCCTGTTCCTATCTGCTTGCTTCTTTATATGTGAAATTAGGTCATTATTATCTAATGTGGACTTTCTATTTTATAATGTCTTAATGTTCACATAATTCTATTAGTAAATTGGAATGATTCGTAACTCCCAACTTATGTATTATACATTTTTGTAAGCCTCTTGTAGAGGAGAATCCAACAATGCAATAATTTATAGGGTGTTCAAATTTAAAAAAATTGGGAGTGGTGACCATAGGGGGGGGGAGGGTTAAAGTTATAACGTCTACATATGAGCAAAAAGACGTCCCCCTTTATATGATTTTTGACGCGTTTTTTCGATGCCTTCAGAATTTTGTGGGGTGGAAAGTTTGTTGAGAACAGTTTTAGGAACCCAAAATACAAGTAATAATATACTGGGTATGTCGATTTTCCGAAGTGAAGCCCCTATAATGACTGGACTAACAAATTAGGTCCTATTAATAAGAAGTAATAAAACAAATACAGAATTAACAATATCTAATATTTTAGGTTATTTTCCATGAAATGAACGAAAAGATGATTGCTTCCGAACTGGTCAAGTCTTTACCTACAAGAAGAAAATCAGTTGTCTGACCATACGTCACATAAAATTTATCGCACCTTTGAATGAAGCTTTCTAATTGGATTGAATTTCCACTAAAAGTAGGAAAAAATTCTGCTAACGCTTCGGCTGCTTGAATAGTGGAAGTATTTCTATTTTCGAGTGCCATTTCACTTATATTTTTTACTAAATCGTCTATATCTACTGACATATATATAGAATTTTCTTTTGTTGGAAAATCTCTTGAATTTAAAATATTGTCCCAGAAAAGTAATTTCCAAAATACAAATAAGAAAGGAGAGAGAAAAGAAAGGAATACTTTGTTTTTTCCTGGTTTCTTCAAGACAAATGGTTAAGACCAACGGCTACTGCTGCAACCTTCTTGAATCCTACTGACTGCGCCAATTTTATCTTTCCGGTTTGGAAAGAGGTTTTTAAACTTTACTTCAATCGATTATTACAATAATAAGTGTGAATCGTTAGACGTCGCAAATAGAAGAGCCCTGTTCCTATCTACTTGCTTCTTTATATGTGAAATTAGGTCATTATTATCTAATGTGGACATTCTATTTTATAATGTCTTAATGTTCACATAATTCTATTAGTAAATTGGAATGATTCGTAACTCCCAACTTATGTATTATACATTTTTGTAAGCCTCTTGTAGAGGAGAATCCAACAATGCAATAATGTATAGGGTGTTCAAATTTAAAAAAATTGGGAGTGGTGACCATATGAGACCCTTTTATATGATTTTTGACGCGTTTTTTCGACGCCTTCAGAATTTTGTGGGGTGGAAAGTTTTCATTGAAATGATCGGTATTTACAGTATGATCAGATAAAAGAACTAGTCCTATTTCCCCGAAAATAGTTTAGTTTTTATTGAAATTATTCTTTAAAAAAAGTGTCGTGTTTTAAACAAACTTCTACATCTGTACAAATTGTAACGTTTCGTCTGACTATTCAGAATATAAATGTTTTTAAAACGTATTCGTTTGAAAAATGTAAATTATTCTGGTTTAAATAAACATATATTTTCATATATTTCAGATTTAGTAGACCGCTTACCTAGGACAATCTTAAATCTCCCAAGTAACTAGGAATAACAATTTTTTTCACTTTTTTTTTGTAAAACGATTTGTCAGTATAGTCTATTTGAAAATTATTGACAGGCATCACTAATCGGTAAAAAAATGCTTTTCATCGGTATAAGTAACAATTATACAGGGTGTAACAAAAAGTGTTGCATATAACAACATAGTATTAGAAATGGAATAGATCAGTTTTTGTCCCATTCGAAAATCTCTATTCGTTTAAGAGATATAGCCTGGATAAATTATTCTGGGACACCCGGTATAAATTAAGCTAAACAAGACACACGCACGATAATTATTTATACTGTTTGATTTTGACGTTATTACAGAACTGACAAATATTTTAACCCGAATTTAATCCCCAGGTTTCCTCCAAAGCGGAAGCGTCAGTTCATTACGTTTGAAGCTTGTTCGGTTGAATTAGTCAAGTTACTATTAATTATATCAAGATTAAACAGAACAGAAACAATTGGTCGAGGAGAATTTTGAGGAGAAAATAGAAGAAGACTCCAAATCCAAAAGCAAATCAGAAATTCTTTTATAAAGCATTAAAAAATAAAAAATTAACAGGAAAAAAAAGGATGGATTATGGACGATACAGGAGAGGGATGAAGTGAGCAAGAGAAACGGATGGGTGGTAGTGCGAATTGTGATGCCTTTTGGCCCAATACAATAACATTTCATTATTATATAAATATAAATTAAGAAGGTTACTGAATAGAAAGTCAAGTTCAAAGCGTGAAGTAAGACAGAACAATTATATGTTTATATGTTTTACTCGAACTTGACTAGATATATAAATTTACATTCAGTATTTATCATGAGAACAAGTCGATGCAGAATACTTGAAAAAGACCATTCTACATAGTTGAATAGTCAGCTATTAGTAATCATTAACCATTACGTATCCCGTATCCCAGTGCTAGAAGTAGTTGTTTCATTCCTTTACGATGAGTCCCCAAGTGACCCGCAACACCACCTATTCAGAGACCCTTCCAGACCTTTAGTCTACCAACGTATCCACCGGCTTTCATACATTACAGAATGGGAGACAGCTGTCAGCCTGGAAGAATATGAGAGGAGCATGACAGGATTGGAGGACGATCTAAGAGTGTCAAAAGAGAAAAGGAGGATCATAAGAAGAATGGTGACAAGGGACAGAGGAAGAAAACGGACAGGAGAGGGGAGATCCTGGAAGAAGTGATGACATCCAACCGGTTGGTGATGCTGAATGATGGACCTTCGTGAGGGGTGACGAAGGTTCGTCATTCATAGATATATCAGCATGTGATGAATGGCTGGGGGGAAAGAGTGAGTAGTTGGAGGGTGCTGGAGGATGAGGAAAGCTTGAGCTTACATAGGTATGTGGAGACGGATATAAGGAAATGGAGAAATCTGGAGAGTGGGGATGGAGGTGGACGAAGGCCGAGGAAGAAAGTTAGAGAAGAGATAGATTTGGACATGATGTAGATGAATTGTACGATGTGATACAGGGCTGTAAAAGAGAGGGAAAGAGGGGCAAAAGGCGTGAGCGGAGGGCTAATTACTGGTGGAATGAGGAAATAGAGGAGCTGTGGAGGGAGTGTAAGAAAGAACGAAGCCATATGCTGAGGGGAAGAGGAAGGATAGAGGGAAAAGGGGGATACAAAGAGAAGAAGAAGAAACTTGAGCGTGTGGTGGAGAGGGAAGTGGGAAGAGTTACTGAGGGAATTGGAAAACAATCCATGGGGAAAGGCGTATGAGATATCGGTGAAGAGGATGGGAGGAAATAGGAACGAATGGCTAGGGGAACATTGGGAGAGAAATAAAAACCTTTTCACAGCAAAAGTTTCGATAGTTAATAAATATTAATGATGTCACCAGCCACGCTTTTCCAAAAATGGTGCTAATAGAATTTATTTAATCGTACATTAGTAGATAATTAAAATTCAATGACAATAGTTTTTAAATCTGTTTAGATTTAAAAGATACTTATTTTGAATCATTAAAATATACAATCTACTCTTTACATAATTAATCGATAATCAAAAAATAACCTTCTTCAACTGTTCCCATAAACAATTTTCAAATAGACTATAGTATGTTTAAAGATTTCGGTTTCGTGAAGATATATTTTTGTATTTTTAACTTGTGGTGGAATTACTCGGTTCGTGTCCTTTGGAAGTCGAGTGGTCTTTGCTTGACCATCTAAATTATAATCGGTTTGTCTGGGTCAGGGATGTTAGGGACTCGTTCCCCAAAAAATAAGTGGGCTCTGCACACAAAAGACAGCCTGTTATATTGTCGATAAGTACCCACCGAACCGAAGAGACCAGATTTTCAGACAGGAATGAATATAAAATATAAATTCGCAAAAAAAAATGAACAGGTACGGAGTTTTAATTTCTTAACCCATCTTAAAAGTAATTTTGCAACTTTCTCTCTCGTCTTCCACCCCCTCTCATAGCGATTGTTTTTGTTTAAAATCTAATGGCGTGAAATCCGGTTACCTTGGTGGCTACTCAATCATATTTAGATAACGATTTAGTATGTTGTTCCTGGTAAAGTTTAGCAGAAGCTAAAGCACGTGTTCGTATTCCTTGCCGACCTTTTACCTTTGATCTGTATATGCCTAATCAAAGGAAAAATTTTATTCTACTTTATATGAGTGTGCATTTTTTGTTTTTTATTTTTAGTTTTGTTAAAAAATGTTCGATTTTGATGAAAATTTGGTAGAATGTAGTTTTCATAGTACCAAACCATGGATAAAATTTTCGAATGAAAATATTGGAAATTTTTCGAGTTATAACGTTTTTTCGGTAAAAAACACTTTTTTTGGGGGGTGGAAATAGACATTATTGCGATTTCCGGCCAAAGTTGAGTTCCTAGAAAAAAAAGTTGTATATAAAAGTTGTGAATCTTGGGAAAATTTACAACTTTTTCGTCAGTGACTTTTTTACATAACCTCAAAATTAGCTCGAAAAACGCAAAAAACTACATTTTTCGTTTTTTATTGTTAGTTTCGTTAAAAAAGTGTTCGATTTTGATGAAAATTTGGTAGAAAGTAGTTTTCATAGTCAAAAACCATGAAAAAAAATTTCAAATTAAAATATTGGAAATTTTCCGAGTTATAACGTTTTTTCGGTAAAAAATACTTTTTTTGGGGGGTGGAAAAAGACATTATTGCGATTTCCGGCCAAAGTTGAGTTCCTAGAAAAAAGTGTTGAATATAAAGGTTGTAGATCTTGGAAAAATCTACAACTTTTTCATTAGTGACTTTTTCACATAACCTCAAAATTAGCTCGAAGAACGCAAAAAACTGCATTTTTCGTTTTTTATTTTTAGTTTCGACAAAAATTGTTCGATTTTGATGAAAATTTGGTAGAAGGTAGCTTTCATACTCACAAACCATGAAAAAAATCTTCAAATGAAAATATTGAAAATTTTACTAATTTTGATGTTTTTTCGGTAAAAAACACTTTTTTTGGGGGGTGGAAATAGACATTATTGCGATTTCCGGCCAAAGTTGAGTTCCTAAAAAAAAAAGTTGTATATAAAAGTTGTGAATCTTGGGAAAATTTACAACTTTTTCGTCAGTGACTTTTTCACATAACCTCAAAATTAGCTCGAAAAACGCAAAAAACTGCATTTTTCGTTTTTTATTTTTAGTTTCGTTAAAAAATGTTCGATTTTGATGAAAATTTGGTAGAAAGTAGTTTTCATAGTCAAAAATCATGAAAAAAATTTCAAATTAAAATATTGGAAATTTTTCGAGTTATAACGTTTTTTGGTAAAAAACAATTTTTTTGGGGGGTGGAAAAAGAAATTATTGCGATTTCCGGCCAAAGTTGAGTTCCTAGAAAAAAGAGTTGAATATAAAGTTGTAGATCTTGGAAAAATCTACAACTTTTTCATTAGTGACTTTTTCACATAACCTCAAAAATAGCTCGAGAAACTCAAAAAACTGCATTTTTCGTTTTTTATTTTTAGTTTTGTTAAAAAATGTTCGATTTTGATGAACATTTGGTAGAAGGTAGTTTTCATAGTCACAAACCATGAAAAAAAAAGTCAAATTAAAATATTGGAAATTTTTCGAGTTATAACGTTTTTTCGGTAAAAAACTTTTTTTGGGGGTGGAAAGACATTATTGCGATTTCCGGCCAAAGTTGAGTTCCTAGAAAAAAAGTTGAAAATAAAAGTTATAGATCTTGGAAAAATCCACAACTTTTTCATTAGTGACTTTTTCACATAACCTCAAAATTAGCTCGAAGAACGCAAAAAACTGCATTTTTCGTTTTTTATTTTTAGTTTCGTTAAAAAATGTTCGATTTTGATGAAAATTTGGTAGAAGGTAGCTTCCATAGTCACAAACCATGAAAAAAATCTTCAAATGAAAATTTTGAAAATTTCACTAATTTTGACGTTTTTTCGGTAAAAAACACTTTTTTGGGGGGTGGAAAAAGACATTATTGCGATTTCCGGCCAAAGTTGAGTTCCTAGAAAAAAGAGTTGGATATAAAAGTTGTAGATCTTGGAACAATCTACAACTTTTTCTTTGGTGACTTTTTCACATAACCTCAAAATTAGCTCGAAAAACGCCAAAAAATGCATTTTTCGTTTTTTATTTTTAGTTTCGTTAAAAAATGTTCGATTTTGATGAAAATTCGGTACAAGGTAGTTTTTATAGCCACAAACCATGAAAAAAAATTTCGAATGAAAATATTGGAAATTTTTCGGTAAACTTTTTTGGGTAGTGGAAAAAGATATTATTGCGATTTCCTTCATCGCTCTCATTCGACTAAATTACATCTTCTTGAATATTTGAATAAAATGTACGTCATCACTCAAAGGTTACTCACCCTGTATGATAGATTATTCTTTTAAAAAATAATAAATTAAAATCAAAAATCGATCTGTTTTTGGATTTTTATTTTAGGGACGCACTGAATATATGAAGAGTCCTGTACTGGGCGTCAACTTTAAAAGGGGGGGTTTTAGCATCTTTCGGCAAAAGAGATGCGTTACAAAACCCCGCAGCAGACAACACACCATGCGAAATTCGATTCCTTATTTTTTTTTTCTCTCTATCGCTTCCCAAAAGGATAAACTGGTCGAACAGGACGCGTATATCGAAGAGCGTCGAGGAAATGAAATAATAACAAAAGATCGTTAAATATAATCAAAACAAGCCGTGACATGATCAAAGGAGGGTAAAAAGACTGTTATTCAGTACTTGAAGTACAGAAGAAAAAAATATATTGGACTCTATTTTTATTCAACAAAGAATGTAAAGAATTTATCTTTCGCTCCCTGTATAACAATTAAGCGTTGGAATTACACGTGTGTCTAGGCAAAAATTCGAAGCTTTTTATTTTATTATCAAAAATATTTCTCGTTGGATGCCGCTGAAAGCAATTAGGGTCAATTGTCAAAAAACCCTCACTCAATTTGGGGTGGGTTATTGTTAATGGGGCGGAATTTTTCACGGTGCGCAAAGGGTAAATCCGGCCCTGTAACAACTCGAATGAAATATGCACAGTTCGACATTTGATTAAATTGAAACAGTTGATGGTGAAATAAACAAAACGAATAAATACCTAACGCTTGGAAATTGTCGAAGAATGGCAACCTGAGAACCACCTATCGAATATCGTATGTAATGTTTTGTTGCCTCGCTAGCTAAGATTACGTTTCACTATAACGAGTATGGTGTGAGGTGAGGACGACGACACCATATCAAAAGTTGATAAGGTTAACAAGAATCTGATTACTAATAATATATTATAGATAAAAAAAAATTTCCGGAGCAATGGGAAATTATATTTTCCACAAAGTAATTAAATTTTTCTGGTATCTCGAAAATCAGGAGATGGAAAAAAAAGCAGTTAAAATACCATGACTTATTTTTTTTGTAAAGCAACCAGATCAGCAGATTATCCTGACAATCTGACAACATCGCAATTATAATATGACGTTTTAAAGCAGATCATTGGTTAATTTATTGAGAAAAAATGACCGCGTAAATTGAAAAACTGCAACTACTTTTGATCAAAACTTTTCGCGCCGCACCCTGTAGCTCATCGTTTCTCGAGCGGCGGGTAGCGACCCTTGGGGGGGTCGAGTTTTTTTTTTTAAGGGGGTCGCAGTCTGTTGAAAACTACATATAGGTACAAAAGATTCGTTTATTAAAGGAATTAATTTTAGTGTGAGTGAAATAAGATAGTTGTGGTATGTACTAGTGATGAGAGATATTTCGCGAACTGTTACTTTTTCACTGATACGAACAAATCACAGAAACTGATACTGTTCCTATGAGTAAATCTAAAGCGTGAGTTGTGATTACAGTCGGCGAAAACGACAATGAATCGAATGAGTGAATCGAAATCGAACATAATATTGACCTCTTCATCGCTCTCATTCGACGAAAATTCGACAGAAACTGGAAAAAAATTTCGAACGAAAATATTCAATATTTTTCGAATTTTGACGTTTTTTCAGTAAAAAACACTTTTTTTGGGGGGTGGAAAGACATTATTGCGATTTCCGGCCAAAGTTGAAGTTCTGGAAAAAAAATTTGATTAATAAAGTTGTAGATCTTGGGAAAATATACAACTTTTTCATTAGTGACTTTTTCACATAACCTCAAAATTAGCTCGAAAAACGCAAAAAACTGCATTTTTCGTTTTTTATTTTTAGTTTCGTTAAAAAATGTTCGATTTTGATGAAAATTTGGTTGAAGGTAGTTTTCATAGTCACAAACCATGAAAAGAAAACTTCAAATTAAAATATTGAAAATTTTTCGAGTTATAACGTTTTTTCGGTAAAAAACACTTTTTTTTGGGGGGTGGAAAGACATTATTGCGATTTCCGGTCAAAGTTGAGTTTCTAGAAAAAAAAGTTGTATATAAAAGTTGTAAATCTTGGAAAAATCTACAACTTTTTCATCAGTAAATTTTTCACATAACCTCAAAATTAGCTCGAAAAACGCAAAAAACTGCATTTTTCGTCTTTTATTTTTAGTTTCGTTAAAAAATGTTCGATTTTGATGAAAATTTGGTAGAAGGTAATTTTCCTAGTCAAAAACCATGAAAAAAAACTTCAAATTAAAATATTGGAAATTTTTCGAGTTATAACGTTTTTTCGGTAAAAACCAGTTTTTTGGGGGGTGGAAAAAGACATTATTGCGATTTCCGGTCAAAGTTGAGTTCCTAGAAAAAAAGTTGTGTATAAAAGTTGTGAATCTTTGAAAAATCTACAACTTTTTCATTAGTGACTTTTTCACATAACCTCAAAATTAGCTCGAAAAACGCAAAAAACTGCATTTTTCGTTTTTTATTTTTAATTTCGTTAAAAAATGTTCGATTTTGATGAAAATTTGGTTGAAGGTAGCTTTCATACTCACAAACCATGAAAAAAATCTGCAAATGAAAATATTGAAAATTTTACTAATGTTGACGTTTTTTCGGTGAAAAACACTTTTTGGGGGGGATGGAAAAAGACATTACTGCGATTTCCGGCCAAAGTTGAGTTTCTAGAAAAAAAAGTTGTATATAAAAGTTGTAAATCTTGGAAAAATCTACAACTTTTTCATTAGTGACTTTTTTACATAACCTCAAAATTAGCTTGAAAAACGCAAAAAACTGAATTTTTCGTTTTTTATTTTTAGTTTCGTTAAAAAATGTTCGATTTTGATGAAAATTTGGTAGTAGGTCTTTTTCATAGTCACAAACCATGAAAAATATCTTCAAATGAAAATATTGAAAATTTCACTAATTTTGACGTTTTTTTGGTAAAAAACACTTTTTTTGGGGGGTGGAAAAAGGCATTATTGCGATTTCCGACCAAAGTTGAGTTCCTAGAAAAAAAAGTTGTATATAAAAGTTGTGAATCTTGGAAAAATCTACAACTTTTTCATTAGTGACTTTTTCACATAACCTCAAAATTAGCTCGAAAAACGCAAAAAACTGCATTTTTCGTTTTTTATTTTTAGTTTCGTTAAAAAAATGTTCGATTTTGATGAAAATTTGGTAGAAGGTAGTTTTCATAGTCACATTCCATGAAAAAAAATGTCAAATGAAAATATTGAAAATTTCTCATTTTAACGTTTTTTCGGTAAAAAACACTTTTTTGGGGGAGTGGAAAAAGACATTATTGCGATTTCCGGTCAAAGTTGAGTTTCTAGAAAAAAAAGTTGATCATAAAAGTTGTATATCTTGGAAAAATCTACAACTTTTTCATTAGTGACTTTTTCACATAAGCTCAAAATTAGCTCGAAAAACGCAAAAAACTGCATTTTTCGTTTTTTATTTTTAGTTTTGTTAAAAAAATGTTCGATTTTGATGAAAATTTGGTAGAAGGTAGTTTTCATAGTCACATTCCATGAAAAAAAATGTCAAATGAAAATATTGAAAATTTCTCATTTTAACGTTTTTTCGGTAAAAAACACTTTTTTGGGGGGTGGAAAAATACATTATTGCGATTTCCGGCTAAAGTTGAGTTC